>OZ020510.1:83407546-83435046 GCA_963971375.1 Platycheirus rosarum | reverse complement strand
TTTTCTTTATAATTTACAAAATAAAAAAGATTTTAACTTAAAACCAAAATAACTTTTTTATCAAACTAGTAAACAAAAAATAGGAACATATTTTAATTTTAGAGTAAAAAAAAATACATTTTATTATAAAAATAAAAAAACATTCAAGAAATTGAAGGTAATATGGCGCCCGCTTGGGGCTAATGGCACTACACATTTTCCTGTTGTTTTTTAGCTTTTTAGGGTCTGGATCTTTAAGGAGTTTTTTCAATTTTTTTTAGCTCAATAATTAACGGTACCTGCCATATAACTGTTATATAAAAGCTTATTTTTCTCGAAATCCGCCCAAGAAGTTTTATAAAAAAAATATGTGTACTACTGTAGGTATGCATTATATTTTTATGAAAAAAAAAATTAATATGGTGGGCTAAGAACAGTACCTCTCATAGGACCGGTTTGTTTTTTCGACTTTCTCGAAAACGGTTGATTACTATCAAAATTGATATTCAAGAAGATGTAGTTAGCCTAATTAATTTTGCAGACATTTTTTTTCGAAAACTTTTTTTTTTGTATTATTAATAATTTTTTTAAAAAATTATTTTTGAAAAATCAATATTTTGAAAACGGGTAAGTAATTTTTTTTTTAATTTTGTTTTTAAATGTAAATTAATTTTGTGCTAAAGTTATCACAAAAATCGAATAAATTCTTTGATGTTAACTTTAATTTTATTAATTGTCGGCATTCCTGAAAGAAACTTGTCAACGCAACAAAGAAACAATAAAATGATTTCTGAAATTTAAGTCAATTGCTAGTTAAATATGAAAAAGACAGTAGCTTCTGAGGTGCCATATCACCCTTTTGACCTTGTTTCTGCTATTCCAAATAACATGAAGAAAGATGCATGCTTAGTTATAGCAGTAAGCAAACACAAACAAACACAAATAATTTTGTATTTTTATGAACTTCACTAATACACGAACGAATTTTTGCTTCACATGCACTATTTTTTTTCTCCGGTTGTATCTCACGGGATATGGCGATTGAATGATATTCACTTTGTTTTAAAAAGAAGTCATTAAGTGGGAGATATTGATGGTACCATATCACCGGCATTACCGACCGTACTGTACTTTGGAGGATCTTTGACCAAATAGCTTGGCATTCAATGAATGCCCCAGCTCAAACCTCTGGCTATCGCACTTGAGGTTTAGATTTTTTTTTATAATTAACCCGCGCAAAATGACTATTTGTTTCCCTTTTAATGTATTTAAGTGCTCTGGGCGAGCATTAGGACAATAGGTAGGTAAAGCACAGAAGGTGTCGATTAACATTGGTTTTGAATGCTTGCAAATCCAAATGGCAAGGGAAAATCTCGCCGGGAAAACTATTCTAAATTCGTGTTGTTCGGGTAAAAAAAGAATCCCTATATTTCACGGTACGTCCGAAATTGGGCTCAAAGGTTAACTAATGAGCATTCCTTGCGAGACGGGTATTACGGAGAAACTTTTAAGGGGAGGAATGCATTTGGCTATATCGAGTGAACATTAAACAAAATTTTAAAAAAATGCCTCTGAGCAATGGTAATAAAACCACACAAACCAAATTTAGGCTACATATCGTCTTACGCACAGACGGACAGACATTTTTTGTAACTAGCTTTATAAGGTTTCTTTATAACCGTAATGTAATGTTTGATGTCATCTCAATTTTTATTTATATTCACGAATCCTTAACCCCTCTGAGGAATGGTAATAAAACCACACAAACTAAATCATCTCAATTTTTTTATATTGACGAATTCCTAGCTTGCTTTAAAAAAACGAAACGTTTTTCACCCCCTCTTATTCCTCTATCTATGGAAGTGCCCCGTGGCTTAGTGGTTAGTGTGTCGGACTGCTAAGCGAAAGAACCTGGGTTCAAATCCAGCTCATAGCCACCTTTTTTTTCTGGGGTACTGCCTCTTGTGAGGAACTGACAAAACCTCCAAGAGTAAAATTTGTCTCGAAAAAGTGCATCTCATGTAGCCGTTCGGACTCGGCGGTAAACTGTAGGTCCCTTCCATTCTTGCAGAGTAACAAGACACACACAGGAATGGTTGAGAGTATAAGTCACTAGGCCTTGGCTCCTTAAGGAGCTGTCGCGCCAATAAATTTATATAATTTACTTATTCCTCTATCGTAATTAGTTATGTTTGTCTTTTTATATTTCGGATTTTGAAAAGCAACCTATCAAGTTGGTTATGTCCGTTCAAAAAACAAACGGATTTTGGGTACCCGAAACTGCAAATCCGATAAATATGTGAATGCACATTGGTATATACGGCTGTGAGCCAGGGGTACGTGCCCCCTTGCCTTACCCCGCGGGCGCATATACCCTGATTTCTCACTCACTGCATCAATATTTGTTTGTATCTCGCCGAGTGCAGTCGCTTTTTCAATTAACTCCGTCTTTTCATTTATTTGTGCCCTTATTTAACTCCACTTAATAGTATTTCCGTGCTTTTTCCCCATAAACCAATCCAAGCAAATCTTTAAAAAAAAATTTAAAAATATAATAATAAATATGTCTCAACAGTGCGCGAGTTTTAATTGTGTCAACAACGACAATATCGTTGAGTGGGTCACATGCAATGGATTATGCGTAGCATTTCCATGCTACATGTGTCGGATTAAATAAAAGGTCTGTTCTTTACCTTAAAGAATTTTCCCGTAATTTTGTATTTTATTGCGATGAGTGCAAAAATATATCTCTGTCCCACATAATGCTCGCGATTAAATGCTTAAGCGATTCGTTCGCAAGCTCTGCGGAAAAAAATAAACTTTACCACAAACAATGCCTGACCCAATTCGAAAAATTTGATGAGTTCATCAAATCGATTGATGAATTTAACCAAAAAAATGCACAATCCTCGACCTACCTAAAAAGAGATATAAAGAAAATAAATGAACAATTATCCGCCCTCCAACTCCCCATTACAAACAACATTAACATTGAAATGGTGGCTAATATAAAAAAACTATTTCTAGTGAAATTAAATCAACAATTTCCCCCTTAATAGCGTCATTTGACACGCTACGGACTGTGATTGATATTCAGTCACAAGCTCCAGCCCCAAAGACTGTATCTCCTCCGGTTAATTATGAACCCATACTTTTTAATCTAATGTGTCAGATTGAAGAACTTAAAGACAACATCAAAGATACTCGTTATGTAGTGAATGGTTTCGCCGAGGAATTAAAACTAGCAACAATGAATGTTCTCGAAGCTCCCTCTAATCCCCAATATAATACATCAATATTGGAGGAAATATTGGACACTATTGAGGTAGCTCCAAATCTGCCCATTCCCATACCTCTACACTCCCAACCAAATAACAAAATTGCCTCGCCAACTCAGGAACCTACCCTTAAACGTTTCGGTACTTTGTGGAAACTCTCGGAATGGAACAACAGACTGAAAAAACTCGATGACGCTAGTGGCTCAACTTTTCAATCCAGCAGTTTCACTCTTGAAAGAGTTCCTTCCAATGCGGACTCAAAGTGGATCCACGACTTCTTTAGAAATAAGTTTAATATAAACGTAACTAAAATTGAAAAAATTAAACCCAACACTTTCTTAATATCTTTCCCTTCCAAATATGAATGGCTGTTCCTCAACCTATCAGGTGGAGTTTTCAAATTGGCCAATATGTTGATATCCAAACATCCCAAGTCATTAAAACCCAAACCTATATTCCAAGCGAATAAACACCACCCTCGCTCAGATCCTAAATGGTCGTTCAAAACGCACATAATGTCAGATTTTACACCTCCATTTATAATTCCAAACCAACCCCGTCACTATTCACAAACCGTTTCCGATGCAAGACCCCAACCTAAGACTCAACATAGACCCCAACCAAATCACCAACATATACCCCAAACTAAGCCCCAACCTAAACCTCAACCTAAACCCCAAAATATACCGCAACCTAAACCTAGACTGTCTTTACTTAAATCCAAAGTGAAAGACCAGCAACACCGAAACACGCTCACCAACGAGTGTCTTTCAACATCAATCCTGACTATCCTTCATCACCTTTAAATTCCTCGAATCCTACTGAATCTCCTCAGTTTCCAAGCTTCGACCTCACCACCGGGGCAAAATACCCTAACTTTGTAAGCTCCCATATTTTAAACCCAAACTCTTCTCTGCCTCCAACAGATTCACGTCCACCCCCCTGCTTTGATCCTCTCATTCCACCTAATGTAAAACTAACTCAACAGACCCTTGTTGATTCCACTGAGTCCCGTTATGCCCTTTCCAAACTAAGAGATAGCAAACTGTTAGACAACATTCGCCTGTACCTAGCCTATCTCCACGATAAACCTGACGATTTGTGCATAGACGGTAAAACGAAAAGTTATGTGTCAGCGTCAATTAAAAAGGAAGGTCTGCCTACTGATATGGTACCATTAAGGCAGATATACGACAAATATCACGAGCTTCTGAACATATCCTCAAAACGAATCTCCAAAGATCTCTCCGCCTTTTCTTCGTTTCTTCATTCTAAAAGAATTTCCTACCTTCAAAGAGTACGTTCCGAATCTGATAAATTTTATCGCTCCTAACACTTTCTCTCCCCAACTACTCTACAATCACCACCCTCTTTCCCTTTATTACCAAAATGTAAGAGGTCTTCGCTCTAAAACACACTCTGTGTATTCACAGTCACAAGCCCTACCCTATGACGTTTTTGCGCTTACTGAAACAAATCTTTCTAAAGACATTAAAAGTCAAGAGTTGTTTCCTTCGTTCTTTAATGTTTTTCGCGACGACGAAGAGTCTCTTCCTAAATCTCCGTGCAGAGGAGTGCCTTATTGCTGTCCATAACAAGTTCGATTCGACCCTGGTTTCTTCTTCCTCCTCAAACATGCTCGACTACATATCCATTAAACTATCACTCCCAAATCAGTCCCTATACCTTGTGTGTTTCTAAATTCTTCCTGGCCAACCCGTTGAATCTTACAAGCTTGCTGTTGATGCCATTGATGAAGTGCTAGCTATTTCTGAAGCACAAGACGAAGTTCTAATCTTTGGAGACTTCAATCTTCCCCAACTTCAGTGGAATATTTCTGATGATGTACCATCCTTCGCTGCCAATCCCGTTTCATCCAAGGAATCTGTTTTTGTTGACGGTCTTTCTGATTCCGCCCTTTACCAAGTGAGTGGAATTCTGAATTACATGGGCCGGCAACTCGATCTTATCTTCACCTCTGACCCGATTAACTCATCTGTCTCAGAAAGCACCATCCCATTATCTGTAGTTGATCGATTTCACCCCCCTCTTCTTCTCTCTTTTTTCATTTCCTCTCCATCTACTCTCCCTAATATTTCTAACTGTTCATTCAACTATCATAAGGCTAATTTCAAAAAAATAAATGACTACCTCATCCATACCTCATTCGATTTTACAAATCTATCACTTAATGAAGCAACTAATCTTTTTTATGAAAAAGTGCAGTTTTGCATAAATCTTTATGTTCCCTTTTCGCGTAACAGGTATTATTCAACTTCTCCCCCGTGGTACAGTCACAAACTACGCGAGCTACGAAACAGGAGAAATAAGCTTTGGGTTAAATATCTTCGCTCTCGTTCAATTCTCGATTACTCTGACTACTTGGGAGTATTTTATAAATTTTGGAATCTATATGAAACGCTCTACAATGACTTTGCTTCCAACACCCAAGCAAATTTAATAACGGATCCCAAATCGTTTTATAAGTTTATTAACTTTAAAAAGAAAAATGATGGTTTCCCTCCCTCTCTTCTCTATAACAACCAATCATCCAATGATCCATCTACCATCGCCAATTTCTTCACCAGTTACTTCAAACAGTCTTTTGCACCAAAAACCTTAGATCCTGACAAATCTTATTTTTCCTACCTTCCTCATTTTAATACCGGCCCCTTAAATACGAATTTGGATACTTCATTAGTTCTAAATGGCATCCTTGAACTTAAAGACGAGTATACTCCTGGTCCCGATGGTATACCTGCAATTTTACTTAAAAAATGTTGCTCGAGTTTGGTCCTTCCTATTACTAACTTGTTCCAACTATCCCTTTCCAACGGATATCCACTATCACACCAATTCATAAAAAAGGTCCCAAAAACGAAGTTTGTAATTATCGGCCCATCGCCAAACTTTCTCATATTCCCAAACTCTTCGAAAGCATTCTGTATGACTCACTTTCTTTCCAATGCAAATCTCTAATATCGTCAACTCAACATGGTTTTTGTAAGGGAAGATCTACCACAACTAATCTTGTTGAGTTCGTTACATTTTCACTCTCTGCCATGGAAAAGGGCTACGAAGTAGACGTCATCACTACTGATTTCAGCAAGGCTTTCGACAAAATCTCTCACAGTTTAATTCTTTTTAAGCTTTCCTTTCTTGGATTCAGTCCTAATCTTCTTAAATGGATATCCTCGTATCTTGACAACCGCCAATACAGAGTCCGTTTTCGTTCTGTTCTTTCAGTTCCATTTGTGGCCACCTCTGGAGTACCCCAAGGTAGCCATCTTGGACCTCTTTTATTTATCCTTGCCATTAATGATGTTGAAAAGATAATCCAATCATCTTCTATCTCCCTTTATGCTGATGATGCTAAAATTTTCAAAATAATCTCCTCTGGTCATGATTCTCTCCTGCTTCAAAATGACCTCAATTCATTTGTCAATTGGTGCAGTAAGAATTTTCTCGAACTCAACATTGCCAAATGTGAGCTAATTACGTTCTCTCGAAAAAGTAAAAGGCCTTCCCTTAGATCTTATTATCTTCAAACCCTTTCCATTAACCGCGTACAGGTTATCCGCGATTTAGGCGTCCTCTGTGATTGCGAATTAAATTTTCGCTCCCATATCGATAATGCTATATCAAGAGCTAACTCCGCCCTTGGTTTTATCAAAAGGTGGTCCAAAGAGTTTCGGAACCCATTTGTAACCAAATCCCTCTATATTTCCTATGTTCGTCCTCTCCTTGAGTATGCATCGCAAGTATGGGCCCCCTATCACGCGGTTCATATCTCCAGAATTGAGAGCGTTCAACGCCGTTTTCTACTCTTTGCTCTCCGAAGTCTTTATGACCCTAATAACTTCTCATCTCTGCCACCCTACCTTGACCGACTCAAAATTATAAATCTACACCCCCTTGGAGTCCGTAGGAATGTGTTTGACATCATTTTCATTCATCGAATTCTTACAGGTGCCACTGACTGTTCCTCACTTTTTGATCTCATCTTGTTTAACACTAACCCACGCAACTTAAGATCATCACGTCTTTTTTACCTTCCTCCCCATCGTACTTCCTATGGTCTCAATGAACCTTTAACCCGCATGTTGAGTAAAATCAATTCAATCTCTCCTCTTTTCGATTTCAACATTCCAAGTCCTTGTCTGAAAGCCCAGCTCTTACATCATCTTTTCTCCTTATAAGTTAATTTAGTTTAATTAGTTTTTAAGTTTAGTTGTTTAAGTTAAGCTTGTATTAAGCTAATAAATGGGGCGTTAGCCCCACTAAAATTAAATGTACGTATTCTTATGCGTATGAAACACAGTTAGTTATCAATTTAAGTAGTTGTTCTTGTTCTATTAAAGTGTTCAGATGAATATATAATTATATACAAATTATGGATTGCTAGCAAAACCTATTATAGAAAGCACTATAAGCACAATTACTTTATATTTATTTGCACACTTCTGCAATGTAAAACCTTGTTAACCAATGTAGCTGCTATAAATACTTTTTTCGTTTTTTTTTTTTAACTTTATTGTCATATATAATAAATTTGAAAACATAAAAATCCACTTAGCAAAATCACAATACGTAGGTACACAACGCTATGTCTCAATTTAATCTGCTTCTGAGCCTTAGCGGGTTATTTTAATAAAAGTAGTGTCACTAGTAACACGAAAAATTAATTAAAAAGTTATAATTTGTATACATTCTATGGACCCAGAAACAGTTAACGAAAGACGATGGGATTCAAAGTTTTTAAGTCTTTTTCTGTTAAAAGGTGCAGTACATGGGCTACCTTATCTAGGCAAAGAAAGAATAACATATATAGAAAGGTAACTTTGTACTTGTTTTATTTGTTGTCTTGTATTATGTAGTGTATCTTATATTCTATAGGGTACTTTGGTTCGTTCTTACATTAACTGCGTTATATTTTTCAACCCATTTGGGACTAGTATCATTGGATAAATATAAAACCAAGAGTACTGTTATATCGATTGAAAGAGATTACCATTATTGGAACACTACTATCCCAAGTGCAACAATTTGTCCAATGGAAAGATTAAGCTATGAAAAATTCCACACCTATTACAAGTAAGACTAGTATACTTATAGAGAAGTGTATCTCTGATATAATAGGGGTATTCATGCAACATCTTAAAACCTTATTAAACGTGGTACTTAGTATTTAGTTTTTCATTTTTTACAACAAATGGTAAGCCTTACCACATGAATTTTTGTTGAAAACTTGGCCGAAAACATTGTAAACTTCGTAAACAACAAAATATTATTTTTTCGCAACCGAATAATGGAAAAATCGATTAGTTGAGTATATCGAGAACCCTCAGTTATTGTCATTATATGATCCAATAAGAGAAGAAGAGATTTTATTCAAAAAAAACTTATTCTATTAATATCGGGTTTTTCAACAAGAACGCTACAAAAGAAGAGCCACAGGGACAGCAAACGACGCCATATTTCTTGCCGCTCTTTTGACATTTCCTTTCAGTAAGGTTTGCCATTTTATGATGGAAATATATACGAGCCAACAACGAGTCGAAATTATTAAAATTTACTGCCGAAATTCGGAGTAAGTGGCCTCAACGTTTAGAGCGTTACGTCCAATTTATGCTCGTCATAATCGTTCTAGCAGATCAACAATTGAGCGTCTAGTGGAAAAAATTGAATTCACAGGCACAGTACAAAATGTTCCCGTGCCAGTGAGACAAAGAAGTTCCCGTAGTGCCGAGAATATTGCTGCCGCTGAGGCTTCAGTTGCAGAAAGCCCAAATGTGTCTCTCACACGTCGTTCTCAAGCATTGGGCATCTCTGTGACGTCGTTGTGGCGAATCTTGCGAAAAGATCTTGACCTACATCCTTACAAGATTAAATTGACGCAAGAACTGAAGCCGCTTGACCACCAAAAGCGTCGTATGTCATTGGGCCATACTTCTTCCGTGATGATCAAATCCGGCACGTTACTGTGAATGGGGATCACTACTGTTCAATGATAACCGAATATTTTTGGCCCCAATTGGATGATATGGACTTGGAGGACATGTGGTTCCAACAGGACGGCGCCACAAGCCACACAGCGAATGTCACAATCAATTTATTGGAAACCAAGTTTGGAGAACGTGTTATCTCACGAAATGGTCCAGTCGCTTGGCCGCCTCGGTCGTGCGATTTGACGCCGTTAGACTATTTCCTGTGGGGCTACGTCCAGTCTATGGTCTATGCCAACAAGCCAGCGACGTTTGATGAACTTCGTACGAATATCGAACGTGAAATTGCAGCAGTATCGTAAATTGGGTTCAGCGTCTGGACTTCTGCAAGCGTGCAACCATGCAAAAGAAATCGAGTTCCATACGTAATGGTATCAAACGTACTTTTACAGGAATAAAGAATTTCATGGATATCCAAAACCTTGTTTTGTTTTATTTAAAAAAAAACTTTTATAGCGCTCTTATTGAAAAACCCTTTACATACAATTAGAAGCTTTTTTAAAGTTGGTTGCTTGTTTGGAACCAACTAGGGTAAAGTAGGGTAATATGGCACCCATTTTTCTTTTTCTTTATAATTTACAAAATAAAAAAGATTTTAACTTAAAACCAAAATAACTTTTTTATCAAACTAGTAAACAAAAAATAGGAACATATTTTAATTTTATAGTAAAAAAAATACATATTATTATAAAAATAAAAAAACATTCAAGAAATTGAAGGTAATATGGCGCCCGCTTGGGGCTAATGGCACTACACATTTTCTTGTTGTTTTTAAGCTTTTTAGGGTCTGGATCTTTAAGGAGTTTTTTCAATTTTTTTTAGCTCAAAAATTAACGTTACCTGCCATATAACCGTTATATAAAAGCTTATTTTTCTCGAAATCCGCTCCAAGAAGTTTTATAAAAAAAAATATGTGTACTACTGTAGGTATGCATTATATTTTTATGAAAAAAAAATTAATATGGTGGGCTAAGAACGGTACCTCTCATAGGACCGGTTTGTTTTTTTCGACTTTCTCGAAAACGCTTGATTACTATCAAAATTGATATTCAAGAAGATGTAGTTAGCCTAAGTAATTTTGCAGAAATTTTTTTTCGAAAACTTTTTTTTTTGTATTTTTAATATTTTTTTTAAAAAAATATTTTTGAAAAATCAATATTTTGAAAACGGGTAAGTGAATTTTTTTTTAATTTTGTTTTTAAATGTAAATTAATTTTGTGCTTAAGTTATCACAAAAATCGAATAAATTCTTTGATGTTAACTTTAATTTTATTAATTGTCGGCATTCCTGAAAGAAACTTGTCAACGCAACAAAGAAACAATAAAATGATTTCTGAAATTTAAGTCAATTGCTAGTTAAATATGAAAAAGTCAGTAGCTTCTGAGGTGCCATATCACCCTTTTGACCTTGTTTCTGCTATTCCACATTGTATATACATTGCCTATAGTACTATCATGAGACGAGAAAAAATCTTTTTACCTAGAGCCGCTTGGAGTGCTAGTGTAGGGACATATTATTTGAGTGAGAGAGAATTAAGAGCATGGTTTTTAGCGTTATGCTTTGTGCTTAGTTTCCTGCGCATGTGCAATGTGAGGCAAGAAAAAACAGAAGGAGAACATGAAATAATTCAGTATTTTGTTTTGTTCATTGTATATATGTATATAAACTGCTAGCAGTTTTGAAGTTTATATATTTACAATGGTTTCGCTTAGCTGAGGCGAATAGTTTTTTGTAAGGATTTATACACGATCCAACATTTTCATTGTCTACGTTTTTTTTTATATGGAATATGTAATATGAGAACTGGTTCTTACATAAGTATTTATACATGCGTACGTCATTGACCAGACTTTTGATTTGAGTTTTTTAGGATTTTTAAGTTTTGTACGAGCACTACCTACATACATATTTGTCATATTTGTGCATACATATACACATCATTGACCAGACTTTTGATTCGAATTCTTTAGGATTTTCAATTTTTTTACTATTATAAAGGTTGTCGTCTTCAAATAATGTACACATTCATTCTTGAAATTTAAAC
The DNA here is from genome assembly GCA_963971375.1 of Platycheirus rosarum. NCBI lineage: Eukaryota > Metazoa > Arthropoda > Insecta > Diptera > Syrphidae > Platycheirus > Platycheirus rosarum. The sequence goes on along the minus strand of OZ020510.1, from coordinate 83,423,739 downwards.
ACAAACTTACTTCTTGCTGTATTTATACAAAGATACAAACGTCCTTGCAGTGGATGGATTTTTGTTTTGAATTTTACTTTCCATTCAGATAGGTACATACATATACATATAGGTACATACATATAAACTATGTGCAGAAATTCAATCAAATTGTTTGTTAATTGATTTATATTATTATTTATTGATTATATATTATTGATTTATAGTAACAAAGATCTTTTGTTTGTTTGTGGTTTATATAATAGTTACTAGTTGACCTACCCATCTTAGCTCGTGGGAAAAAAATTTATAGTTAAACCAAAATATTTCTTTGAACTAATCTTCTATAGAATTGCTAAAAATACCACGGGTTTTTTTACATTTGTAATAGGTACCTAATTGTTTAATTTTTACTTGCAATTATAGGTAGGTACTAAGTACAAGTTATGCAGTCGTGCAGAAAAAAAAAATTTGAGTCACTGGCAAAATTCAGTCCGTCTACTAAACGGTTTGGCCAGGTCTTTAAATTTGGAATACAAGTTTATTTTGAAATTCGACATAGGATTTTTTTTTAATTTCTTTTTTAGCTGAAATATTTACGGTACTTGCGATATAACCGTCAAGTAAAAGCTTATTTTTATCAAAAATAGTTCCAAGAATTTTGTATGTAAAAAATCAATCTGCATATAATTTGGTTTAAAAAAAATATGACGGTGGGCTAAAACTGGTACCACCCATAGGAGTTTTTTTTTGGCATCGACTTTCCTGAGAACTGGTTACGTAACCGATTACAACCAAAATTGATATTCAGGAAAATGTTAGTAGCCTAAGTAATCTTACACTAAAATAAATTTATATAAATTTAAAAATAACGGCAACATTTAAAATAACGTGATATACCTTTTTTTAAAGCCAAAAGTCTGTTCTTTCATATTATTTTTTAAACCCTTTTAATAGCTAGAGACAAATTTGAAAAAAAACTTAGGTATTTCAAACTCGGAATTTCAGAAAAAAAAATAAATAAATAATAGTTTTTATTGAGTTTTTTTTTTCAAAATTGAGATGATGTGAAATGTAATTTTATTTTAGCATTTGTTACTTCTACTAATTCCTGAAACTAAATGCTATTACGTATTCTTGTTTTAGAGAAAATTAAAATATATGAAATATGTTTCTCTATCATCGTAGTGCCATGCTTGATTGTTATCTGCACGAATGAATAACTTGAATTATATAGTAACTATAATCGCAAGTAAAAATTCACAAGTACAAATGCACTTGCCTTATAAAGGTATCTACCTATACATCATTAAAAAAAAAGTTTTTCAAAAAAACTGGTCGAACGATTTTGAAATGAAAAATTCATAAAATAGAAAACAGCAAAAGAAAAATTCATAAAATAGAAAACAGCAAAAGAAATAAGATGGCTTACAACATTTTTTCCAAAAAACGTTATGAATTGCATTTTTTTGGTTTCATAAAAATTTTATTTGTTTAATAATTTCCCCAAAATATTATTTCGTATTGCTCGGCTAAGCCCTAGCCACTAGTCAAATAAAAGTAGGTGACAACCTACATACATATGTACGTATTTTAAAGTATTTCATCATCACAAAAGCACACAGAATAAATAAGGAAGCCTATGATAAACACACAAAAATAACTAACAACAAAAAAAAACTATCCGATCACTACTGAATGCAAAAATTTCAATCGAGAAAACAAAAACTTACACCTGTCCCTAAATAAACAAAACCACTGTGTTAACTTTTAATATTCTCTATACTAACTCGCTTAACATTAGTTGGAATGTGTATCTTAATTTTAGTACCTACTTTCCTTCCAACCTTATTATAAGTACCTAATATCCTTACTAAATTCCATTAATACCTACCCACACCATAAGTTTATCGATCTAACAAACATAATTAAGCTATTTTAATTAATTTGATTTCAAAAAGTAAATAATTGTTATTGGGACGTATATATGTAGGTCTCTATACCTAGCAATATTGCCCTACTGCTGATTCCCACGAATCCTTATGCCAGTTGTTCAAATTTTTCAATGCCAAAATGAACATTAAACTGAAAAAAAAGTCCTTTATATCTTTCAATTAGTAAATCATATTATAAAAAGTAAACAACAAGTGGAAAGATAATGAACTAAAAAACTGCAAAAGCTAACAATCCTATATATTTATGTGTTTATCCCTTTATCGTGACGCATGTTCGTTCGAGCTTTAAACCACAACGATTCTAAAGAAGTTGCAAAAAAACATTAAAACATTAAAATGAAATCTTTGTGAAAAAGACGCCTGCACTTAAAAAGGATTAGCACAGGAGCAAGTACGTGCGACCCAGTCGTGCCTTTTATTTATGTTCACGAATCCTAAACTTGAATGATAGTCCCTATAATAACAAAGCTACTTGTGCATAAACTTAAACATCAACGATAACGAAGCCAATGAAATGAAAATTCAAAAAATAAAATCATTGTCGATCCTCTTCGTTGTTCACCGTCACCGAGAACAGGATATACACAATACACATACACATGTGCTTATTAAGTTTTCCTTGTGAGTATCTCCCTCACCCTCGCTCTCACCATCTACCACACCGACGACCGACCGATCGACCTGAATTTAGCTGAATATTTTATCAAAGATAATATAACAAATATACCTACGTAAATACACACATTTTGTAGGTATGTATGTAGGTACATACCTAAATATCTACCTACCCTCGAAAGTTTTATATGAAAAAAATATAAAACTCAAAATAAACTTATCAACCAGCTTAAACATATATGTACCACCCCCAGACACCATTCATTTACAAAAGTCGTTTTTCTTCATTTGTTGTCATTCCTTTTTTAAAACTAGTCACCTCGTCACCCTGCTTGTGTGAAGCAATCCAGTTGTGCAAAAAAAACTATACTCGCATCATTGTATATATTTAAACTGCAAACTGCAAAGAGTAAAGTACATGTTCACAGGGTTTCTCTTAGAATTCTCTTTGTTCGCCTCGTTCGCCTCTTTCAATTTACCAGGTTAATTTTACCTAGAGCCGCTTGGAGCACCACGGTCCACATGTCACCATGATAGTACTATAGAAGTTCATATACAATGCTATTCCAAATAACATGAAGAAAGATGCATGCTTAGTTATAGCAGTAAGCAAACACAAACAAACACAAATAATTTTGTTTTTTTACGAACTTCACTAATACACGAACGAATTTTTGCTTCACATGCACTATTTTTTTTCTCCGGTTGTATCTCACGGGATATGTCGATTGAATGATATTCACTTTGTTTTAAAAAGAAGTCATTAAGTGGGAGATATTGATGGTACCACATCACCGGCTTTACCGACCGTACTGTACTTTGGAGGATCTTTGACCAAATAGCTTGGCATTCAATGAATGTCCCAGCTCAAACCTCTTTCTATCGCACTCGAGGTTTAGATTTTTTTTTATAATTAACCCGCGCAAAATGACTATTTGTTTCCCTTTTAATGTATTTAAGTGCTCTGGGCGAGCATTAGGACAATAGGTAGGTAAAGCACAGAAGGTGTCGATTAACATTGGTTTTGAATGCTTGCAAATCCAAATGGCAAGGGAAAATCTCGCCGGGAAAACTATTCTAAATTCGTGTTGTTCGGGTAAAAAAAGAATCCCTATATTTCACGGTACGTCCGAAATTGGGCTCAAGGTTGAACTAATGAGCATTCCTTGCGAGACGGGTATTACGGGAGAAACTTTTAAGGGGAGGAATGCATTTGGCTATATCGAGTGAACATTAAACAAAATTTTAAAAAATGCCTCTGAGCAATGGTAATAAAACCACACAAACCAAATTTAGGCTACATATCGTCTTACGCACAGACGGGCAGACATTTTTTGTAACTAGCTTTATAAGGTTTCTTTATAACCGTAATGTAATGTTTGATGTCATCTCAATTTTTATTTATATTCACGAATCCTTAACCCCTCTGAGGAATGGTAATAAAACCACACAAACTAAATCATCTCAATTTTTTTATATTGACGAATTCCTAGCTTGCTTTAAAAAAAACGAAACGTTTTTCACCCCCTCTTATTCCTCTATCGTAATTAGTTATGTTTGTCTTTTTATATTTCGGATTTTGAAAAGCAACCTATCAAGTTGGTTATGTCCGTTCAGAAAACAAACGGATTTTGGGTACCCGAAACTGCAAATCCGATAAATATGTGAATGCACATTGGTATATACGGCTTAGAGCCAGGGGTACATGCCCCCCTTGCCTTACCCTGCGGGCGCATATGCTCTGATTTCTCACTCACTGCATCAAATGTACGTATTCTTATGCGTATGAAACACAGTTAGTTATCAATTTAAGTAGTTGTTCTTGTTCTATTAAAGTGTTCAGATGAATATATAATTATATACAAATTATGGATTGCTAGCAAAACCTATTATAGAAAGCACTATAAGCACAATTACTTTATATTTATTTGCACACTTCTGCAATGTAAAACCTTGTTAACTAATGTAGCTGCTATAAATACTTTTTTCGTTTGTTTTTTTTTTAACTTTATTGTTATATATAATAAATTTGAAAACATAAAAATCCACTTAGCAAAATCACAATACGTAGGTACACAACGCTATGTCTCAATTTAATCTGCTTCTGAGCCTTAGCGGGTTATTTTAATAAAAGTAGTGTCACTAGTAACACGAAAAATAATATTGAAATTAAAACCTCAAAGAATTAAAAGTTATAATTTGTATACATTCTATGGACCCAGAAACAGTTAATGAAAGACGATGGGATTCAAAGTTTTTAAGTCTTTTTCTGTTAAAAGGTGCAGTACATGGGCTACCTTATCTAGGCAAAGAAAGAATAACATATATAGAAAGGTAACTTTGTACTTGTTTTATTTGTTGTCTTGTATTATGTAGTGTATCTTATATTCTATAGGGTACTTTGGTTCGTTCTTACATTAACTGCGTTATATTTTTCAACCCATTTGGGACTAGTATCATTGGATAAATATAAAACCAAGAGTACTGTTATATCGATTGAAAGAGATTACCATTATTGGAACACTACTATCCCAAGTGCAACAATTTGTCCAATGGAAAGATTAAGCTATGAAAAATTCCACACCTATTACAAGTAAGACTAGTATACTTATAGAGAAGTGTATCTCTGATATAATAGGGGTATTCATGCAACATCTTAAAACCTTATTAAACGTGGTACTTAGTATTTAGTTTTTCATTTTTTACAACAAATGGTAAGCCTTACCACATGAATTTTTGTTGAAAACTTGGCCGAAAACATTGTAAACTTCGTAAACAACAAAATATTGTTTTTTCGCAACCGAATAATGGAAAAATCGATTAGTTGAGTATATCGAGAACCCTCAGTTATTGTCATTATATGATCCAATAAGAGAAGAAGAGATTTTATTCAAAAAAAACTTATTCTATTAATATCGGGTTTTTCAACAAGAACGCTACAAAAGAAGAGCCACAGGGACAGCAAACGACGCCATATTTCTTGCCGCTCTTTTGACATTTCCTTTCAGTAAGGTTTGCCATTTTATGATGGAAATATATACGAGCCAACAACGAGTCGAAATTATTAAAATTTACTGCCGAAGTAAGTGGCCTCAACGTTTAGAGCGCTACGTCCAATTTATGCTCGTCATAATCGTTCTAGCAGATCAACAATTGAGCGTCTAGTGGAAAAAATTGAATTCACAGGCACAGTACAAAATGTTCCCGTGCCAGTGAGACAAAGAAGTTCCCGTAGTGTCGGGAATATTGCTGCCGCTGAGGCTTCAGTTGCAGAAAGCCCAAATGTGTCTCTCACACGTCGTTCTCAAGCATTGGGCATCTCTGTGACGTCGTTGTGGCGAATTTTGCGAAAAGATCTTGACCTACATCCTTACAAGATTAAATTGACGCAAGAACTGAAGCCGCTTGACCACCAAAAGCGTCGTATGTCATTGGGCCATACTTCTTCCGTGATGATCAAAACCGGCACGTTACTGTGAATGGGGATCACTACTGTTCAATGATAACCGAATATTTTTGGCCCCAATTGGATGATATGGACTTGGAGGACATGTGGTTCCAACAGGACGGCGCCACAAGCCACACAGCGAATGTCACAATCAATTTATTGGAAACCAAGTTTGGAGAACGTGTTATCTCACGAAATGGTCCAGTCGCTTGGCCGCCTCGGTCGTGCGATTTGACGCCGTTAGACTATTTCCTGTGGGGCTACGTCCAGTCTATGGTATATGCCAACAAGCCAGCGACGTTTGATGAACTTCGTACGAATATCGAACGTGAAATTGCAGCAGTATCGAAAATTGGGTTCAGCGTCTGGACTTCTGCAAGCGTGCCCGTGGTGGCCATGCAAAAGAAATCGAGTTCCATACGTAATGGTATCAAACGTACTTTTACAGGAATAAAGAATTTCATGGATATCCAAAACCTTGTTTTGTTTTATTTAAAAAAAAACTTTTATAGCGCTCTTATTGAAAAACCCTTTACATACAATTAGAAGCTTTTTTAAAGTTGGTTGCTTGTTTGGAACCAACTAGGGTAAAGTAGGGTAATATGGCACCCATTTTTCTTTTTCTTTATAATTTACAAAATAAAAAAGATTTTAACTTAAAACCAAAATAACTTTTTTATCAAACTAGTAAACAAAAAATAGGAACATATTTTAATTTTATAGTAAAAAAAATACATATTATTATAAAAATAAAAAAACATTCAAGAAATTGAAGGTAATATGGCGCCCGCTTGGGGCTAATGGCACTACACATTTTCTTGTTGTTTTTAAGCTTTTTAGGGTCTGGATCTTTAAGGAGTTTTTTCAATTTTTTTTAGCTCAAAAATTAACGTTACCTGCCATATAACCGTTATATAAAAGCTTATTTTTCTCGAAATCCGCTCCAAGAAGTTTTATAAAAAAAAATATGTGTACTACTGTAGGTATGCATTATATTTTTATGAAAAAAAAATTAATATGGTGGGCTAAGAACGGTACCTCTCATAGGACCGGTTTGTTTTTTTCGACTTTCTCGAAAACGCTTGATTACTATCAAAATTGATATTCAAGAAGATGTAGTTAGCCTAAGTAATTTTGCAGAAATTTTTTTTCGAAAACTTTTTTTTTTGTATTTTTAATATTTTTTTTAAAAAAATATTTTTGAAAAATCAATATTTTGAAAACGGGTAAGTGAATTTTTTTTTAATTTTGTTTTTAAATGTAAATTAATTTTGTGCTTAAGTTATCACAAAAATCGAATAAATTCTTTGATGTTAACTTTAATTTTATTAATTGTTGGCATTCCTGAAAGAAACTTGTCAACGCAACAAAGAAACAATAAAATGATTTCTGAAATTTAAGTCAATTGCTAGTTAAATATGAAAAAGTCAGTAGCTTCTGAGGTGCCATATCACCCTTTTGACCTTGTTTCTGCTATTCCACATTGTATATACATTGCCTATAGTACTATCATGAGACGAGAAAAAATCTTTTTACCTAGAGCCGCTTGGAGTGCTAGTGTAGGGACATATTATTTGAGTGAGAGAGAATTAAGAGCATGGTTTTTAGCGTTATGCTTTGTGCTTAGTTTCCTGCGCATGTGCAATGTGAGGCAAGAAAAAACAGAAGGAGAACATGAAATAATTCAGTATTTTGTTTTGTTCATTGTATATATGTATATAAACTGCTAGCAGTTTTGAAGTTTATATATTTACAATGGTTTCGCTTAGCTGAGGCGAATAGTTTTTTGTAAGGATTTATACACGATCCAACATTTTCATTGTCTACGTTTTTTTTTATATGGAATATGTAATATGAGAACTGGTTCTTACATAAGTATTTATACATGCGTACGTCATTGACCAGACTTTTGATTTGAGTTTTTTAGGATTTTTAAGTTTTGTACGAGCACTACCTACATACATATTTGTCATATTTGTGCATACATATACACATCATTGACCAGACTTTTGATTCGAATTCTTTAGGATTTTCAATTTTTTTACTATTATAAAGGTTGTCGTCTTCAAATAATGTACACATTCATTCTTGAAATTTAAACACAAACTTACTTCTTGCTGTATTTATACAAAGATACAAACGTCCTTGCAGTGGATGGATTTTTGTTTTGAATTTTACTTTCCATTCAGATAGGTACATACATATACATATAGGTACATACATATAAACTATGTGCAGAAATTCAATCAAATTGTTTGTTAATTGATTTATATTATTATTTATTGATTATATATTATTGATTTATAGTAACAAAGATCTTTTGTTTGTTTGTGGTTTATATAATAGTTACTAGTTGACCTACCCATCTTAGCTCGTGGGAAAAAAATTTATAGTTAAACCAAAATATTTCTTTGAACTAATCTTCTATAGAATTGCTAAAAATACCACGGGTTTTTTTACATTTGTAATAGGTACCTAATTGTTTAATTTTTACTTGCAATTATAGGTAGGTACTAAGTACAAGTTATGCAGTCGTGCAGAAAAAAAAAATTTGAGTCACTGGCAAAATTCAGTCCGTCTACTAAACGGTTTGGCCAGGTCTTTAAATTTGGAATACAAGTTTATTTTGAAATTCGACATAGGATTTTTTTTTAATTTCTTTTTTAGCTGAAATATTTACGGTACTTGCGATATAACCGTCAAGTAAAAGCTTATTTTTATCAAAAATAGTTCCAAGAATTTTGTATGTAAAAAATCAATCTGCATATAATTTGGTTTAAAAAAAATATGACGGTGGGCTAAAACTGGTACCACCCATAGGAGTTTTTTTTTGGCATCGACTTTCCTGAGAACTGGTTACGTAACCGATTACAACCAAAATTGATATTCAGGAAAATGTTAGTAGCCTAAGTAATCTTACACTAAAATAAATTTATATAAATTTAAAAATAACGGCAACATTTAAAATAACGTGATATACCTTTTTTTAAAGCCAAAAGTCTGTTCTTTCATATTATTTTTTAAACCCTTTTAATAGCTAGAGACAAATTTGAAAAAAAACTTAGGTATTTCAAACTCTGAATTTCAGAAAAAAAAATAAATAAATAATGGTTTTTATTGAGTTTTTTTTTTCAAAATTGAGATGATGTGAAATGAAATTTTATTTTAGCATTTGTTACTTCTACTAATTCCTGAAACTAAATGCTATTACGTATTCTTGTTTTAGAGAAAATTAAAATATATGAAATATGTTTCTCTATCATCGTAGTGCCATGCTTGATTGTTATCTGCACGAATGAATAACTTGAATTATATAGTAACTATAATCGCAAGTAAAAATTCACAAGTACAAATGCACTTGCCTTATAAAGGTATCTACCTATACATCATTAAAAAAAAAGTTTTTCAAAAAAACTGGTCGAACGATTTTGAAATGAAAAATTCATAAAATAGAAAACAGCAAAAGAAAAATTCATAAAATAGAAAACAGCAAAAGAAATAAGATGGCTTACAACATTTTTTCCAAAAAACGTTATGAATTGCATTTTTTTGGTTTCATAAAAATTTTATTTGTTTAATAATTTCCCCAAAATATTATTTCGTATTGCTCGGCTAAGCCCTAGCCACTAGTCAAATAAAAGTAGGTGACAACCTACATACATATGTACGTATTTTAAAGTATTTCATCATCACAAAAGCACACAGAATAAATAAGGAAGCCTATGATAAACACACAAAAATAACTAACAAAAAAAAAAAACTATCCGATCACTACTGAATGCAAAAATTTCAATCGAGAAAACAAAAACTTACACCTGTCCCTAAATAAACAAAACCACTGTGTTAACTTTTAATATTCTCTATACTAACTCGCTTAACATTAGTTGGAATGTGTATCTTAATTTTAGTACCTACTTTCCTTCCAACCTTATTATAAGTACCTAATATCCTTACTAAATTCCATTAATACCTACCCACACCATAAGTTTATCGATCTAACAAACATAATTAAGCTATTTTAATTAATTTGATTTCAAAAAGTAAATAATTGTTATTGGGACGTATATATGTAGGTCTCTATACCTAGCAATATTGCCCTACTGCTGATTCCCACGAATCCTTATGCCAGTTGTTCAAATTTTTCAATGCCAAAATGAACATTAAACTGAAAAAAAAGTCCTTTATATCTTTCAATTAGTAAATCATATTATAAAAAGTAAACAACAAGTGGAAAGATAATGAACTAAAAAACTGCAAAAGCTAACAATCCTATATATTTATGTGTTTATCCCTTTATCGTGACGCATGTTCGTTCGAGCTTTAAACCACAACGATTCTAAAGAAGTTGCAAAAAAACATTAAAACATTAAAATGAAATCTTTGTGAAAAAGACGCCTGCACTTAAAAAGGATTAGCACAGGAGCAAGTACGTGCGACCCAGTCGTGCCTTTTATTTATGTTCACGAATCCTAAACTTGAATGATAGTCCCTATAATAACAAAGCTACTTGTGCATAAACTTAAACATCAACGATAACGAAGCCAATGAAATGAAAATTCAAAAAATAAAATCATTGTCGATCCTCTTCGTTGTTCACCGTCACCGAGAACAGGATATACACAATACACATACACATGTGCTTATTAAGTTTTCCTTGTGAGTATCTCCCTCACCCTCGCTCTCACCATCTACCACACCGACGACCGACCGATCGACCTGAATTTAGCTGAATATTTTATCAAAGATAATATAACAAATATACCTACGTAAATACACACATTTTGTAGGTATGTATGTAGGTACATACCTAAATATCTACCTACCCTCGAAAGTTTTATATGAAAAAAATATAAAACTCAAAATAAACTTATCAACCAGCTTAAACATATATGTACCACCCCCAGACACCATTCATTTACAAAAGTCGTTTTTCTTCATTTGTTGTCATTCCTTTTTTAAAACTAGTCACCTCGTCACCCTGCTTGTGTGAAGCAATCCAGTTGTGCAAAAAAAACTATACTCGCATCATTGTATATATTTAAACTGCAAACTGCAAAGAGTAAAGTACATGTTCACAGGGTTTCTCTTAGAATTCTCTTTGTTCGCCTCGTTCGCCTCTTTCAATTTACCAGGTTAATTTTACCTAGAGCCGCTTGGAGCACCACGGTCCACATGTCACCATGATAGTACTATAGAAGTTCATATACAATGCTATTCCAAATAACATGAAGAAAGATGCATGCTTAGTTATAGCAGTAAGCAAACACAAACAAACACAAATAATTTTGTTTTTTTACGAACTTCACTAATACACGAACGAATTTTTGCTTCACATGCACTATTTTTTTTCTCCGGTTGTATCTCACGGGATATGTCGATTGAATGATATTCACTTTGTTTTAAAAAGAAGTCATTAAGTGGGAGATATTGATGGTACCACATCACCGGCTTTACCGACCGTACTGTACTTTGGAGGATCTTTGACCAAATAGCTTGGCATTCAATGAATGCCCCAGCTCAAACCTCTTTCTATCGCACTCGAGGTTTAGATTTTTTTTTATAATTAACCCGCGCAAAATGACTATTTGTTTCCCTTTTAATGTATTTAAGTGCTCTGGGCGAGCATTAGGACAATAGGTAGGTAAAGCACAGAAGGTGTCGATTAACATTGGTTTTGAATGCTTGCAAATCCAAATGGCAAGGGAAAATCTCGCCGGGAAAACTATTCTAAATTCGTGTTGTTCGGGTAAAAAAAGAATCCCTATATTTCACGGTACGTCCGAAATTGGGCTCAAGGTTGAACTAATGAGCATTCCTTGCGAGACGGGTATTACGGGAGAAACTTTTAAGGGGAGGAATGCATTTGGCTATATCGAGTGAACATTAAACAAAATTTTAAAAAATGCCTCTGAGCAATGGTAATAAAACCACACAAACCAAATTTAGGCTACATATATCAGTTGAGTATATCGAGAACCCTCAGTTATTGTCATTATATGATCCAATAAGAGAAGAAGAGATTTTATTCAAAAAAAACTTATTCTATTAATATCGGGTTTTTCAACAAGAACGCTACAAAAGAAGAGCCACAGGGACAGCAAACGACGCCATATTTCTTGCCGCTCTTTTGACATTTCCTTTCAGTAAGGTTTGCCATTTTATGATGGAAATATATACGAGCCAACAACGAGTCGAAATTATTAAAATTTACTGCCGAAATTCGGAGTAAGTGGCCTCAACGTTTAGAGCGTTACGTCCAATTTATGCTCGTCATAATCGTTCTAGCAGATCAACAATTGAGCGTCTAGTGGAAAAAATTGAATTCACAGGCACAGTACAAAATGTTCCCGTGCCAGTGAGACAAAGAAGTTCCCGTAGTGTCGGGAATATTGCTGCCGCTGAGGCTTCAGTTGCAGAAAGCCCAAATGTGTCTCTCACACGTCGTTCTCAAGCATTGGGCATCTCTGTGACGTCGTTGTGGCGAATTTTGCGAAAAGATCTTGACCTACATCCTTACAAGATTAAATTGACGCAAGAACTGAAGCCGCTTGACCACCAAAAGCGTCGTATGTCATTGGGCCATACTTCTTCCGTGATGATCAAAACCGGCACGTTACTGTGAATGGGGATCACTACTGTTCAATGATAACCGAATATTTTTGGCCCCAATTGGATGATATGGACTTGGAGGACATGTGGTTCCAACAGGACGGCCCCACAAGCCACACAGCGAATGTCACAATCAATTTATTGGAAACCAAGTTTGGAGAACGTGTTATCTCACGAAATGGTCCAGTCGCTTGGCCGCCTCGGTCGTGCGATTTGACGCCGTTAGACTATTTCCTGTGGGGCTACGTCCAGTCTATGGTCTATGCCAACAAGCCAGCGACGTTTGATGAACTTCGTACGAATATCGAACGTGAAATTGCAGCAGTATCGAAAATTGTGTTCAGCGTCTGGACTTCTGCAAGCGTGCCCGTGGTGGCCATGCAAAAGAAATCGAGTTCCATACGTAATGGCATCAAACGTACTTTTACAGGAATAAAGAATTTCATGGATATCCAAAACCGTGTTTTGTTTTATTTAAAAAAACTTTTGTAGCGCTCTTATTGAAAAACCCTTTACATACAATTAGAAGCTTTTTAAAGTTGGTTGCTTGTTTGAAACCAACTAGGGTAAAGCAGGGTAATATGGCACCCATTTTTCTTTTTCTTTATAATTTACAAAATAAAAAAAGGTTTTAACTTAAAACCAAAACAACTTTTTTATCAAACTAGTAACAAAAAATAGGAACATATTTTAAATTTATAGTAAAAAAAATACATTTTATTACAAAAATAAAAACATTCAAAAAATCCGGTCAAAAAATTGAAGGTAATATGGCGCCCGCTTGGGGCTAATGGCACTACACATTTTCTTGTTGTTTTTTAGCTTTTTAGGGTCTGGAGCTCAAAAATTAACGGTACCTGCCATACAACCGGTTTATAAAAGGTTATTTTTGTCGAAATCCGCTTCAAGAAGTTTTATAAAAAAAATATGTGTACTACTGTAGGTATGCATTATATTTTGATGAAAAAAAATTAATATGGTGGGCTAAGAACGGTACCTCTCATAGGACCGGTTTGTTTTTTCGACTTTCTCGAAAACGGTTGATTACTATCAAAATTGATATTCAAGAAGTAGTATTCAAGAAGTTGTAGTTAGCTTAAGTAATTTTGCATAATTTTTTTTTCGAAAACTTTTTTTTTGTATTTTTAATAATTTTTTTAAAAAATCATTTTTGAAAAATCAATATTTTGAAAACGGGTAAGTGAATTTTTTTTTAATTTTGTTTGTAAATGTAAATTAATTTTGTGCTTAAGTTATCACAAAAATCGAATAAATTCTTTGATGTTAACTTTAATTTTATTAATTGTCGGCATTCCTGAAAGAAACTTGTCAACGCAACAAAGAAACAATAAAATGATTTCTGAAATTTAAGTCAATTGCTAGTTAAATATGAAAAAGACAGTAGCTTCTGAGGTGCCATATCACCCTTTTGACCTTGTTTCTGCTATTCCAAATAACATGAAGAAAGATGCATGCTTAGTTATAGCAGTAAGCAAACACAAACAAACACAAATAATTTTGTATTTTTATGAACTTCACTAATACACTAACGAATTTTTGCTTCACATGCACTATTTTTTTTCTCCGGTTGTATCTCACGGGCTATGGCGATTGAATGATATTCACTTTGTTTTAAAAAGAAGCCATTAAGTGGGAGATATTGATGGTACCATATCACCGACTTTACCGACCGTACTGTACTTAGGAGGACCTTTGACCAAATAGCTTGGCATTCAATGAATGCCCCAGCTCAAACTTCTGGCTATCGCACTCGAGGTTTAGATTTTTTTTTATAATTAAACCGCGCAAAATGACTATTTGTTTCCCTTTTAATGTATTTAAGTGCTCTGGGCGAGCATTAGGATAATAGGTAGGTAAAGCACAGAAGGTTAACATTGGTTTTGAATGCTTGCAAATCAAAATGGCAAGGGAAAATCTCGCCGGGTAAACTGATCTAAATTCGTGTTGTTCGGGTAAAAGAAGAATCCCTTTATTTCACGGTACGTCCGAAATTGGGCTCAAGGGTGAACTAATGAGCATTCCTTGCGAGACGGGTATTACGGGAGAAACTTTTAAGGGGAGGAATGCATTTGGCTACTTCGATTGAACATTTTTTATGAAAGAAACGGTAAAATAAGGAAAGGCATGAAACATTGCGCCGGTGTTCGAGAGGAACAATTGTTTCTGCGGCAGTTCTATTTCCTATTAATTTTAACGCTCTTTTTTTATACTCTATCAAGCAGGTAAAACAATGTTTGTGAAGCGCCTGCCCAGAGGTGCTAGTTAAACTCGAGTTAAGAGCGTTTAAACTCTTTTTAATTGTTGCCAGTTCAGAAGGGAACAAATACTTCTTACACCGATACATAAAACCTAAGCACTTAGCAGCATTTTTAGCGATCTCAAATATAAATTAGTTCCAACGGAGGTCGTCGTTGACACACATACGGAGAACTGAGAGCTTTTCGGTTTCTTCGATGTAAATGCCATGGACATACCCCCATGTTTAGCTTTGACGACAGAACACAGCATAAGTTTTCGAAGCATTAGACTCCGCACAACTCCTATTACCCCATTTAACAATGCTATAAAAATCGGAGTTTAATGAGCTTGATATACGGTACCGTTGCAATTGTACGGCCAAAGGCGAAGGCGTGAATTACCGAACGAATATGAAAAGCTGATTGTAGAGTCGTCAGCAAAACAGTTAAGTGGATAAGAAGTAACAGACAGAAGATCATTTATAAAAATGAGGAAAAGAGTTGAAGACAGAATGGAGCCCCGTGGCTCACCAGCATTTAGTTTGTGAGAATACGACTTTAATCCGTCCAATACAACTTGTATTAAACGGTCTAGAAGATAGCTTCTAATCCAACGAACAATAGTATCATCGATCCCAAAAGCACGCATTTTCGATAAGAGAACTTCATGCCAAACTCTTTCAAATGCCTTGGAGATATCAAGAGCAATAATATACTTTCACTAAAGCGATGTAAAAATTTATTCCACTGTTCGGAAAGATATGCCGTCAGATCACAAGTGGAACGGTTGTTGCGGAAGCCAAACTAATGGTCATTAAGAAGCTTTCGATCTTCGAGATATTCCTTAAACGAACGGCTAGTCAGCGTTTCCATGACTTTAGAAAGAAGGAATGTTAGTGCTATGGGTCAGTATTAGAAGGGCGAGGATGATTCACCTTTCTTAGGGACAGGCTGGACAAGCGATGTTTTCCATCTTCTATGAAAGATTCCAGAAGAGTAGGAGCGATGGAAAAGCTTAAGTTTACCTCTTCAAAAGAACGGGGGTATACCATCAGCCAGCGGATTTGTGTGTATCGAGATCTTTGAGAACTCTTGCTACTGTACGTGTACGGAAAAACATCTGTCCCTAGTTACAAAATTACAATCTCAAATACAAGAGGGGCAACTTTGCTGTAATTTTTGGTTATGCAAAAATTTGGTCCTTTCAATAATGGAGTTGCAGGAGTTTCTTACTTGTTTGTGCTTTTTTCCAATTTTCCTCTCCAGTGTTGGCTTTGTAAGTTCGGAAATTTACTTCTTTTTGCCTGACAGCTTCTTTAGACTCAGAGT
>OZ020510.1:83397546-83405046 GCA_963971375.1 Platycheirus rosarum | reverse complement strand
ATAATAATAATAATAATAATAATAATAATAATAATAATAATATAATAATAATAATAATAATAATAATAATAATAATAATAATAATAATAATAATAATAATAATAATAATAATAATAATAATAATAATAATAATAATAATAATAATAATAATAATAATAATAATAATAATAATAATAATAATAATAATAATAATAATAATAATAATAATAATAATAATAATAATAATAATAATAATAATAATAATAATAATAATAATAATAATAATAATAATAATAATAATAATAATAATAATAATAATAATAATAATAATAATAATAATAATAATAATAATAATAATAATAATAATAATAATAATAATATAATAATAATAATAATAATAATAATAATAATAATAATAATAATAATAATAATAATAATAATAATAATAATAATAATAATAATAATAATAATAATAATAATAATAATAATAATAATAATAATAATAATAATAATAATAATAATAATAATAATAATAATAATAATAATAATAATAATAATAATAATAATAATAATAATAATAATAATAATAATAATAATAATAATAATAATAATAATAATAATAATAATAATAATAATAATAATAATAATAATAATAATAATAATAATAATAATAATAATAATAATAATAATAATAATAATAATAATAATAATAATAATAATAATAATAATAATAATAATAATAATAATAATAATAATAATATAATAATAATAATAATAATAATAATAATAATAATAATAATAATAATAATAATAATAATAATAATAATAATAATAATAATAATAATAATAATAATAATAATAATAATAATAATAATAATAATAATAATAATAATAATAATAATAATAATAATAATAATAATAATAATAATAATAATAATAATAATAATAATAATAATAATAATAATAATAATAATAATAATAATAATAATAATAATAATAATAATAATAATAATAATAATAATAATAATAATAATAATAATAATAATAATAATAATAATAATAATAATAATAATAATAATAATAATAATAATAATAATAATAATAATAATAATAATAATAATAATAATAATAATAATAATAATAATAATAATAATAATAATAATAATAATAATAATAATAATAATAATAATAATAATAATAATAATAATAATAATAATAATAATAATAATAATAATAATAATAATAATAATAATAATAATAATAATAATAATAATAATAATAATAATAATAATAATAATAATAATAATAATAATAATAATAATAATAATAATAATAATAATAATAATAATAATAATAATAATAATAATAATAATAATAATAATAATAATAATAATAATAATAATAATAATAATAATAATAATAATAATAATAATAATAATAATAATAATAATAATAATAATAATAATAATAATAATAATAATAATAATAATAATAATAATAATAATAATAATAATAATAATAATAATAATAATAATAATAATAATAATAATAATAATAATAATAATAATAATAATAATAATAATAATAATAATAATAATAATAATAATAATAATAATAATAATAATAATAATAATAATAATAATAATAATAATAATAATAATAATAATAATAATAATAATAATAATAATAATAATAATAATAATAATAATAATAATAATAATAATAATAATAATAATAATAATAATAATAATAATAATAATAATAATAATAATAATAATAATAATAATAATAATAATAATATAATAATAATAATAATAATAATAATAATAATAATAATAATAATAATAATAATAATAATAATAATAATAATAATAATAATAATAATAATAATAATAATATAATAATAATAATAATAATAATAATAATAATAATAATAATAATAATAATAATAATAATAATAATAATAATAATAATAATAATAATAATAATAATAATAATAATAATAATAATAATAATAATAATAATAATAATAATAATAATAATAATAATAATAATAATAATAATAATAATAATAATAATAATAATAATAATAATAATAATAATAATAATAATAATAATAATAATAATAATAATAATAATAATAATAATAATAATAATAATAATAATAATAATAATAATAATAATAATAATAATAATAATAATAATAATAATAATAATAATAATAATAATAATAATAATAATAATAATAATAATAATAATAATAATAATAATAATAATAATAATAATAATAATAATAATAATAATAATAATAATAATAATAATAATAATAATAATAATAATAATAATAATAATAATAATAATAATAATAATAATAATAATAATAATAATAATAATAATAATAATAATAATAATAATAATAATAATAATAATAATAATAATAATAATAATAATAATAATAATATAATAATAATAATAATAATAATAATAATAATAATAATAATAATAATAATAATAATAATAATAATAATAATAATAATAATAATAATAATAATAATAATAATAATAATAATAATAATAATAATAATAATAATAATAATAATAATAATAATAATAATAATAATAATAATAATAATAATAATAATAATAATAATAATAATAATAATAATAATAATAATAATAATAATAATAATAATAATAATAATAATAATAATAATAATAATAATAATAATAATAATAATAATAATAATAATAATAATAATAATAATAATAATAATAATAATAATAATAATAATAATAATAATAATAATAATAATAATAATAATAATAATAATAATAATAATAATAATAATAATAATAATAATAATATAATAATAATAATAATAATAATAATAATAATAATAATAATAATAATAATAATAATAATAATAATAATAATAATAATAATAATAATAATAATAATAATAATAATAATAATAATAATAATAATAATAATAATAATAATAATAATAATAATAATAATAATAATAATAATAATAATAATAATAATAATAATAATAATAATAATAATAATAATAATAATAATAATAATAATAATAATAATAATAATAATAATAATAATAATAATAATAATAATAATAATAATAATAATAATAATAATAATAATAATAATAATAATAATAATAATAATAATAATAATAATAATAATAATAATAATAATAATAATAATAATAATAATAATAATAATAATAAAATAATAATAATAATAATAATAATAATAATAATAATAATAATAATAATAATAATAATAATAATAATAATAATAATAATAATAATAATAATAATAATAATAATAATAATAATAATAATAATAATAATAATAATAATAATAATAATAATAATAATAATAATAATAATAATAATAATAATAATAATAATAATAATAATAATAATAATAATAATAATAATAATAATAATAATAATAATAATAATAATAATAATAATAATAATAATAATAATAATAATAATAATAATAATAATAATAATAATAATAATAATAATAATAATAATAATAATAATAATAATAATAATAATAATAATAATAATAATAATAATAATAATAATAATAATAATAATAATAATAATAATAATAATAATAATAATAATAATAATAATAATAATAATAATAATAATAATAATAATAATAATAATAATAATAATAATAATAATAATAATAATAATAATAATAATAATAATAATAATAATAATAATAATAATAATAATAATAATAATAATAATAATAATAATAATAATAATAATAATAATAATAATAATAATAATAATAATAATAATAATAATAATAATAATAATAATAATAATAATAATAATAAATAATAATAATAATAATAATAATAATAATAATAATAATAATAATAATAATAATAATAATAATAATAATAATAATAATAATAATAATAATAATAATAATAATAATAATAATAATAATAATAATAATAATAATAATAATAATAATAATAATAATAATAATAATAATAATAATAATAATAATAATAATAATAATAATAATAATAATAATAATAATAATAATAATAATAATAATAATAATAATAATAATAATAATAATAATAATAATAATAATAATAATAATAATAATAATAATAATAATAATAATAATAATAATAATAATAATAATAATAATAATAATAATAATAATAATAATAATAATAATAATAATAATAATAATAATAATAATAATAATAATAATAATAATAATAATAATAATAATAATAATAATAATAATAATAATAATAATAATAATAATAATAATAATAATAATAATAATAATAATAATAATAATAATAATAATAATAATAATAATAATAATAATAATAATAATAATAATAATAATAATAATAATAATAATAATAATAATAATAATAATAATATAATAATAATAATAATAATAATAATAATAATAATAATAATAATAATAATAATAATAATAATAATAATAATAATAATAATAATAATAATAATAATAATAATAATAATAATAATAATAATAATAATAATAATAATAATAATAATAATAATAATAATAATAATAATAATAATAATAATAATAATAATAATAATAATAATAATAATAATAATAATAATAATAATAATAATAATAATAATAATAATAATAATAATAATATAATAATAATAATAATAATAATAATAATAATAATAATAATAATAATAATAATAATAATAATAATAATAATAATAATAATAATAATAATAATAATAATAATAATAATAATAATAATAATAATAATAATAATAATAATAATAATAATAATAATAATAATAATAATAATAATAATAATAATAATAATAATAATAATAATAATAATAATAATAATAATAATAATAATAATAATAATAATAATAATAATAATAATAATAATAATAATAATAATAATAATAATAATAATAATAATAATAATAATAATAATAATAATAATAATAATAATAATAATAATAATAATAATAATAATAATAATAATAATAATAATAATAATAATAATAATAATAATAATAATAATAATAATAATAATAATAATAATAATAATAATAATAATAATAATAATAATAATAATAATAATAATAATAATAATAATAATAATAATAATAATAATAATAATAATAATAATAATAATAATAATAATAATAATAATAATAATAATAATAATAATAATAATAATAATAATAATAATAATAATAATAATAATAATAATAATAATAATAATAATAATAATAATAATAATAATAATAATAATAATAATAATAATAATAATAATAATAATAATAATAATAATAATAATAATAATAATATAATAATAATAATAATAATAATAATAATAATAATAATAATAATAATAATAATAATAATAATAATAATAATAATAATAATAATAATAATAATAATATAATAATAATAATATAATAATAATAATAATAATAATAATAATAATAATAATAATAATATAATAATAATAATAATAATAATAATAATAATAATAATAATAATAATAATAATAATAATAATAATAATAATAATAATAATAATAATAATAATAATAATAATAATAATAATAATAATAATAATAATAATAATAATAATAATAATAATAATAATAATAATAATAATAATAATAATAATAATAATAATAATAATAATAATAATAATAATAATAATAATAATAATAATAATAATAATAATAATAATAATAATAATAATAATAATAATAATAATAATAATAATAATAATAATAATAATAATAATAATAATAATAATAATAATAATAATAATAATAATAATAATAATAATAATAATAATAATAATAATAATAATAATAATAATAATAATAATAATAATAATAATAATAATAATAATAATAATAATAATAATAATAATAATAATAATAATAATAATAATAATAATAATAATAATAATAATAATAATAATAATAATAATAATAATAATAATAATAATAATAATAATAATAATAATAATAATAATAATAATAATAATAATAATAATAATAATAATAATAATAATAATAATAATAATAATAATAATAATAATAATAATAATAATAATAATAATAATAATAATAATAATAATAATAATAATAATAATAATAATAATAATAATAATAATAATAATAATAATAATAATAATAATAATAATAATAATAATAATAATAATAATAATAATAATAATAATAATAATAATAATAATAATAATAATAATAATAATAATAATAATAATAATAATAATAATAATAATAATAATAATAATAATAATAATAATAATAATAATAATAATAATAATATAATAATAATAATAATAATAATAATAATAATAATAATAATAATAATAATAATAATAATAATAATAATAATAATAATAATAATAATAATAATAATAATAATAATAATAATAATAATAATAATAATAATAATAATAATAATAATAATAATAATAATAATAATAATAATAATAATAATAATAATAATAATAATAATAATAATAATAATAATAATAATAATAATAATAATAATAATAATAATAATAATAATAATAATAATAATAATAATAATAATAATAATAATAATAATAATAATAATAATAATAATAATAATAATAATAATAATAATAATAATAATAATAATAATAATAATAATAATAATAATAATAATAATAATAATAATAATAATAATAATAATAATAATAATAATAATAATAATAATAATAATAATAATAATAATAATAATAATAATAATAATAATAATAATAATAATAATAATAATAATAATAATAATAATAATAATAATAATAATAATAATAATAATAATAATAATAATAATAATAATAATAATAATAATAATAATAATAATAATAATAATAATAATAATAATAATAATAATAATAATAATATAATAATAATAATAATAATAATAATAATAATAATAATAATAATAATAATAATATTAATAATAATAATAATAATAATAATAATAATAATAATTAATAATATAATAATAATAATAATAATAATAATAATAATAATAATAATAATAATAATAATAATAATAATAATAATAATAATAATAATAATAATAATAATAATAATAATAATAATAATAATAATAATAATAATAATAATAATAATAATAATAATAATAATAATAATAATAATAATAATAATAATAATAATAATAATAATAATAATAATAATAATAATAATAATAATAATAATAATAATAATAATAATAATAATAATAATAATAATAATAATAATAATAATAATAATAATAATAATAATAATAATAATAATAATAATAATAATAATAATAATAATAATAATAATAATAATAATAATAATAATAATAATATAATAATAATAATAATAATAATAATAATAATAATAATAATAATAATAATAATAA